>JAVTVY010037580.1:0-16218 GCA_036873755.1 Hanleya hanleyi
GTATTAAGAGGGAGAGAATTACGAGGGAGAGAATTTAGGTTTAGATTTAGGTTTAGGTCGCGTTCATCGATATTTCAACAACATAACGACGACCAAACAAAATTCTAAGTATTCCATCAAAAACAAGTCAACAACTTAGCACAACACACCAAAAACATGTACATACATTGAAGCCGATTCCTCTCAAATAGTCTAAAATACGGTCTTCTTTTGCCCGACTAAAAAGATCTTCTAAAGTAGCTGCTTGATAAAAGGAATCTCTCGCAATCTTAAATTCTATACAGTCGATCAGAATATGTTTCACTGTGAGATCTTCGTGGCATGGAATACACCTTTTTTAGTAAATGTTCGCGAGTTCATCGGGTATGGCCGGTTCTACATCGCCTGATCATGGATCATGAAACTTTTCTGGCTTCCCAGATGAGCATGTCCTACATTTTTTGTTTTTGAAACTCGTGAAAATTGATATTTTCCACAGCATCCCATGAATATTTAAATAGTATTCTCCCATAACCACAGATAGAGGATCTGAAATCGCTATATGGGAATCCAATAGGATCCAACTCATTATCTAGGGCTGCCTTAGTCATTCCATCTTCAGTATTTCTTTTGATGCTAACGGGGCTAGGCAACCAATAAAACACATCAATCTGTTGATGAAATCTACGGTCATTTAATTGCAGAATATTTAAGATGGTGGGGTGAGTTGAAGTTCCACTCTCGATCACTTGAAGATGTCACAGTGAATCTGAGAATATGATATACTGTCCTCATAGAGTAGACATTACCTTCTAAAGCTGACAATAGAGTCTTGACTTCGGCAGTGAAAATCGAACTTTTACCTGGAAGTCGTCAGGTTTTAGTTTAGGAACTAAAGGTTGTAGCATATGCTACTCTCTCACCATCTTTAGAACAATCTAAAAAATAGTTTGATGCGATCTGTATTTTTCTCTCATTAAAAGTTATCTAATCGATTGTTCTTGCCATTAACAGGCATGAAATCATGTTCGTATTTCATTCATATTCCTATTATAGAAGAAATTATTTGGTTGCCTATATTAATCATGCGTTTGGCAACTCGGCATAATATTTTAACGCACTGAACAATCATGCACGTGCCATCAGCAGGACAAAATAAGCAGGACGCGGACAATTGCGGTAAGTGTTATGGTGTTCGAACACTCGCGAAACACATGCGTTATAAAGGCAAGTCAAAGAATGAGCTTGTCTTGTGGATGACCTTAATCATCCTACAGGTTAACAAACGTGATTAAGCCTAACGTAGCGTTCAATCACTAACAATGGTTATCATGACAAGGAACGAGTAATCTCAACAAGAAACGCCCAGGTTTGAGCACGGGTAATCTACAATGACCAGGTAACAACTGTTATGCAGATAATCACATTGTTAATGCTGTTACAATAGGTAGTTAATCAATATTATAGATGGGAGAAAAACAAGATAGCGAGGCGAATGTGATGATACCGGCTGCTCGATATCACAAAGCACAGAAAAGACATAAACTTAAAAAAAAATAGTACCCGAGATCCACAATTTACCGTTATCTGGATTTAGTGGATAGTGGACCAATTTAAATGAGATTGTTTTATATCAAATAGGATATTGATAATGTAATAGTTACAACTATACATTTATCAATACTTCAGAGAGTCCCGACATTGAATGGTACGAAAACTGTTTGCGACGATGCAGCTCTAACTGTGTTGTATCGGGAAGAACGGGGTGCAAGGATGGATTTCAAGAATATCAGGTTTGCACAGGAGGCACGACAATGGTCATGATTGGCGTCCTTGGCGGATTACTAGGCTGCACCGCTCTAGCGATAGCTGTATTTATTGTCTGGTGAGTAAAGCTTGATGTTTAAATGACCTATCCTAGATATAAGTAACATACTTGCGAAACTCTGTTGACAACAGTCCACATCTTTCTCCGATACAGGGTAGACTTTTGAATTCAAATTGTTCGAAACATTCCTTCCCAACTAATAGACAGGCTTAGGAAGTGGGCGAGCAATACGTTGATATTTTCCCATCATATTGCGGGTCACGTATATTTATGCTATATATGACTATATCCGATTAGAACGTAACATATAACGAACCAGCCCGGTGATAGACGAAAGTATACCACGAAATAGTGTCTGGTGTATATCGACATAGTGCAAATTAGGCTGCATGTTCGATAATACAACTATACTACCTTTACAGGAAATGTAGGCGACATGTCATTGAGAAGAAGAAGCCATTCATTAGTTCCCCTCCCGTGGTGACACCTACTGACATGGACCCGAATAACAAATATCCCAAGGCACTACAGAAAAACAAAACCGGCTATGGTAATGCAGAGCTTTCAAACATGAAACGTTACTATGAAAACACGCAATTCAACAGGAACCACGAATATCAAATTGAAACCAACATTCCAAACACCTCCTCACCAGATCCAGAACTAACGGATGATTCTCAGACCACACGTGCTGAATCCATGTTCGAGGCGGTTGAAAATTATTCTCGGCTAGATGTATCCACAAAGAATTTGGATAATGATTATGCTGAATTGTCCTAGCTGATTTATCACAACTTGGAAAATAGGCTTGCTTTTATATTCAAAATCCCAGATAGAGGCACACATTTATGCTGTCTGATAACGTCTCAATAAATTTATTGTTCAGCTATTCAGTATTTCATAAGATAACTGAACGATTATTTTTGGTACATACTCGAATGAATATGGCAACAATCAAAGTGAGATAGGGATAAAATATTTTATAATCAACGAAGTAATAGAACGGATTTGACTTGAACATCGCGATATCTTGCTGACTAATGTCTACTCAGAAACTAGCTTGTGTTCATGCAGATTCATATAAGGCCATATGGACTGTCAGTGCTAATAGTATTCGAAAAGGCATCTCGATTATCATAAACAGAAGTTCGGTTTGAACTATCGCAGCGTACTGAATGTTAGACTTGTCAAAATATTAGAATAGTCAACCCGAAACACAGGACATTTAGTGATAGCATCTTGTGCATTGTACACTGGTATTGCCTAACCTTAAATAAAATGTGTATTCTCATGCCATACTGTCACTTTTTTGCTTTCGGAAATCATGTATGCCACTCTTTGTTCGAATAACGTGTTATATGATATCATGATATCACAATCAAATGACCAGAACGAATTCGGAAACATACTACAGATGATCGCTATGGATTGAGGATAGATAAGATCATCAAATTTATAATTTTAAATTGTGGCCATTACGACGTACAAAATTGATGCGGACTGGAAATTCAACGTCGCATATGCGCAGCGAAATGGTTTCGAAATGGTGCCATTTCAAGATTTCAAGATGGCAACAAGTTTTCAGAGTTCAGAATGCATATCCTGCATATATAAATTTGAAGTGAACTTTAAAGGAATAGAAAACCCAAAGGTGATGCATACTAATATCGAAAGAACTATATCATTAGTATTCGAAAAACAAAACAAATCAGCTTTTCTAGTAATTCCGAATGAATGAGAACATTTTGAACATCAGAGCTATTGCCCAGATCAAGAATCCGTGGAGTTCGCCATTATAACAAGCCTGAGAGCCGTTAGCCAATGAAAATCCTTGAAATATCACCTGACATTATTCCTGTGACGTAGTTGTGCTGTAGGCAGTGTGGCTAATAACATGGAGACCAATTGTAAATTATTGTGTCGATGGCTTTTAACAGATCTATGGACCTTTCTTTACGCTCCGAGACGATATATGAGGATCGTGATATATGAATGTCGAATTGATATACAGGTTGACATGTGGCATTTTGCATATGATTTCACGAGCTCTCTTTCTGAGGCAGGAATATCAGGCCACATCACCCGATAGCAGTAGAAGAAACGCTGCTAATGCTTTACCTTATGGGATAGAGCCCGGATGACAACGTGATTTTTGTCGCAGCACCATCTACATAAAAACAGTCTGACCCATCAAACGTCACAGTCATTCCAACATGTCGCAGATCATGAAGTGTTAAAGTGTGAACGATAAATCGGTATTTACTTTGCTGTAGAATTTTGCTAATTTTACCTACCCGTGTTTTTGGAATCTGATGGCATAATTCTGTCATGCCGAACACGAGTTTACGCAGAGTTTACTATTCCTTTAAATAAAACGGTCGTGGGGCCGCGACGGACCACAAATGATCTGGATTACGCCGGCCATTGCGAAATTTAGCACGGCCGTCGTCATTTGGTGGAAGAGATGACAACAAGTGACTTTGTATGTCTTACAGACAATTTCTCAGTCTGTGCCTATTGATATTAAACTAAACTGGTTGAGCTCTACCTAATTGCGGAATATCAATTTATTTGTTCAAAAGACAATACAGGAATACAGTAATAAAACACAATAAATTGAATGTTTCTTTGAAAAGACAAGTGGTCAACCGTTTTCAACGATGACAGTATCATAAATGTTTATTGATAAATCTTTATCACTGACAAAGCATGGTCTTCATTATTGAAAGTATGAAGGCAGAACATCATTTTCAAGAAAATTACTTGTTATAATGACGTGAGATGTCCCACACTGTAAATTAAGAATTATACTCAGCAGAGATATCAAAATATTATGGACATTCTGTTGACAATGAGCAAAATCCGTGTATCTTGGAATCTCTATGAAACTTGGAGAACTGCTATATTTGGACTATTTCAGCAGTCTGGAGTTGTGCAGACCTTCCATTTTGAATTCACTTTGAACCACACGTGCTCTGTACTGCAGACATGCACAAATTGGCTTCGTGTGTGTTTGTACACCACCACAGGATAACTCAATAGTTATATAACGCATTTTGTCTTTGTTGCCCTGTTCTAAAAATACACCGTTCCTTTGCTAGATCATTCTGTTCTGTTCTGTTGTACAGCAAGCTCATCATTGATGTCCCATGTTTTAATGTTGAGGTCCTATGTTTTGTTCTAATCAATGAGTTGTTTATTTCTTTGGTAAAAACGAGTTCAAAATGTCAGGTCTACAATCAGTGCAAGTTTTCCAAGCTTCATAGAAACATAAACGGACATGGGTTTTCTTTAGTGACGACATAATGACCCTCTCTAATATTTCTCATCAGTTTCTTGGGGTTAAACTGTTTTTAGGTAAGTGGTGTCTGTTCTAAAATGGTCAAAATTGCACATGTATACATAGATAACCGATATACCAATACCATTTCTATATATCTGTCTTCAGTTTATTCTTAATTTATAGTGTGAAAGATATCATTTCGTTCTACAAGACATTTTTTAAATGATATTTTGTCTTCACACTCTTAGTAATGGCGCCTATGTTTTGGGGAGATCAGTTTGTTCGATACATGCCCCATTATGCCTTGCCTAACATATACCTTTAATGTTGGAATATTTTATAACTGCATATGTTTAATCACTCGTTATTTCAGCACGTAATGGAATTTTACTTACTGCACTATATTGTCTAGGAAACCTATTACTACGTATTGTGCTTGTTGCTTTTGATATGAATAAGTAAATAAATAACAGACAAATGATAAGCATGGTTTAGAGTTTGTTGATCGGCAACGGCGCAACGTCCGGCACATTTACGTCTTCCTGGGTAAACCCACGTACTCATATGATGAAAAATATTGTCATTTGAAGTTAATTCAAGACAAGAATATAATTAATGAAACACGAAACTCTTCTGTCGTTCTGTGCATTGTTCATAAATATACTCAAGTTTATAGTTTAGAACAAAATGTCATGCGATCGTTGAGAGCAGTTATTTACGGTACTTACAACATCGGATAGTTTGATAAGTTCAACATCGAAAAGAAATAATCAGTTTTGAAATATGTGCATTTGGTTTATCAAACGAATTATATATACAAGCACTTCATCTAAATTTTGCCAATCAAAGTCATGGGAAAGTGTAAAACGGTGACTGTAAATATCATAGAATGATCAATTCGTACACATGGAATTATTCTGTGAAAAGTGGGAATGTCCAAATATCGACACAAAATGTAATAATAATTACATGGAATCAGACACCAATGTTATGATAAGTCCTTAACTATAATTAAAACACTTACCCAAATAAGCAAATTTAGAGCAAATTATATTAGTGGTTAGCATTTCAGAACTGGTATTGTTAAAGCTACGAATTTTAGATCTATATGCAACTTATCAGAATGATTGGAAATATGGTATGATATATATAGTACTAAGAATGATTAACATTAATGGTTGGAATGAAGTTGCAATTTTCAAGACGAAAAAGAAACACTCACAATACTGGACAGAGATGTATATAGCTTCACGCTAAACGTGTAAGACAGTGCTACAAGAACTCGCGTCAACAAAACTACCAAAAATGCAATTGCGACGAGCGGTACCAAACAATTGCTTAGATCATTGAGGTATGTCCAATTACACAGCTATATGAAGTACAAAACTGACGTTTCCAAATGTAATTCACAGATTATTGATCTTGTTTGCATGATTTTGTTTTGGTTTTAGTTGAACACATTGCTATCAGACGACTTCTCATTCTAATTTGCATTGGTTAGCTGTACTCACGCTCAGCCATGTCACACACATTATACATCTTGTAGGAGATTCGTAATTAAGACCGTAAATTTGTGTCTTCGTCTACAGGACTGCGATAGATTCTACAGGTCTTTACTGATGTTCGAGATGGTCAACGGGGAGTATATTCCAGCCGAATATTTGCATTGTTGCTGGTATGCTCTATGTCTAAACTTTAATTAGTCAGTTAAATTTCTAACTTCGGTAAGGATGTATACGTGCTGACGCTGCATGTGTTTATTGTCTATATTTTTTGGTTAACATGAATACAAGGTTCTAGTGAAGGGATGAGGAGGATTGAAATAACACATAGAATGATCTGAACCAATGATGCTAAAGATAGCGATAAATAAAATACTCTTTAGTAACGAATCCGAATCATATAACCAGTCAGTGGGATATATGTTGTTTTTGTTCCGCTTATAATTTGGAGCCTCAGCGGAGAAGCACGAGCAATCGATCGTCTTGTCATCGACCCTAGATTCGATATAAAACCGATCTTAGATCATCGAACCGATCCTATAAATGTGTGTTAAACGTGAGTCGCAGCTGGAAACGACGATAGGAAAACCGTAGGCAGAATTATGATAAATGTGTGTGATCACCACACACCGGCATTGTCTTTCATTAGTTCAGCAGCTGGCGAGAATCGTTAAGTGAGTCGCAAATCCGATGAGTCCAGAATGCACGTGCTTGTAAAACAAATGAGATGCGATATTAACGCACACTTCTTATCTGTTATGGAACAGATCATCCTGATATCAATGACAACGATATAGCTAACAATACCGTTAAAGAGTTTCATCATATACGGCTTATAGCGTTGGACACACCGGTTCTCGTCAGATCACCGAAGTTAAGCCACGTTAAGCTCGGACAATACTTAGAGGTGACCGGGTGAGTGCTGGTTGGACTGATCAGTGTCCAGGGTAATAGGAACTGTGAGCACTCTCGTGTTCTGGCACATGTAGGCACCGTCGTGATATGACGGAAACAAGGTTGAAAACGACGTTAAACCCTAGTATTCAACTTCTTCAACATATAGTTATATCGTCCAGGTATGGTAGCATGCAGCTGTACGCGATGCTTGCGATTACTTTAGTCCTATTGCTATCGCTTTCCTGTCAGTGGTGTTTTATCGAGTCATCGTCTGTCTTTGGTTCCATTCATAGTGATGATTATTGGATCGATAAAGTTTAGGACGATCATTCTGAAGGTTTGTCACGTACATTTTCGTGCCAAAATGATCATTTTTTGCACTTTTTCAGTACCGTTGCAGTGTGACCGTTCCGTCTCGTATTTGTGATTATAGTTGCCGATATCGTCAACGATGCACACTGAACCACGTTAAACTAAGAACAAACGCGACGGTAGAGATAGCAACCTATTGTTCCGGAGGCGAAAAGTCGGTAACGGATTTCTTGCTACTTTTGCGGTAGGTGTTCCTCTTGTGTATTGACACCAATTGGTTAAGCCGGGCGTTATCTGATATCTTTGAAAAACTATACATCGACATGTAGGTATCACAAATACATATTGTACCCCGGTTTATGACGCACGAAATTTATGAGATTTTTGTCCTCATAAGCCTGTGTAAGTCGAACAGTCCAACAAAAAGCCTTCTCCATTCATCCAGTTACACTCTTAAAACGATTTAAGCCCCCAAGTGGGTGAGCAGCATGCGTTTTGTACCATGTCTGTTGCCAAGAGGGGGGAAATTAACGCGACATAAAACCCTAACTCGCTCACTCCTATGTTAGATTTAACATTTAGGGTGCTGGAGGAGAGAAAGCATTTGGAAAGTGTTGTATTTATAACATATACATGTTAAAGGAATAGAAAACCCTAAGATGATGCATACGTATATCGAAAGAACTATATCATTAGTATTCGAAAAACAAAACAAATCAGCTTTTCTAGTAATTCCGAATGAATGAGATCATTTTGAACATCAGAACTATTGCCCAGATCAATAATCCGTGGAAGTCGCCATTTTAACAAGCCCGAGAGCCGTTAGCCAATGAAAATCCTTTAAATATCACCTGACTTTATTCCTGTGACGTAGTTGGGCCCAAGCCAGAGTAGCTAATAACATGGAGACCAATTGTAAATTATTCTGTCGATGGCTTTTGACAGATCGGTGGACCTTTCTTTACGCTCCGAGACGATTATGAGGATCGTGATATATGAATGTCGAATTGATCTACAGCTTGACATGTGGCATTTTGCATATGATTTCACAAGCTCTCTTTCTGAGGCAAGAATATTAGGCCACATCACCCGATAGCAGTAGAAGAAACGCTGCTAATGTTGCCGTTGTTGTTGTTTAATGCTTTATCTTATGGGATAGAGCCCGGATGACAAAGGCATATTTATCGCAGCGCCATCTACATAAATATAGTATGGCCCACAAACGTCACAGTCATTCCAACATGTCGCAGATCACAAAGTGTTAAAGTGTGATCGATAAATCGGTGTTTACTCAGCTGTAGAATTTTGTTAATTTTTTCTACCCGTGTTTTTGGAATCTGATGGCATAATTCTGTCATATCGAGCACGAGTTGACGCAGAGTTTACTATTCCTTTAAATGCAGCATTTTAAGTTGTTGTATCCAACAGTTAAAAGTGGTGAATACAACACTTTCTAAGCGCTTTCCCTCCTCCAACACACTGAATGTTAGATCTAACATTAGCGTTTTGAGAATGTATCGTATCCCAACAAAAACAAAACCACAGACCACTTATCTCAGACACAGTAAAATAATCACCATATTTGTTCTTGAATAAACTAATACCGATTGTTTGTACATATTGTTCGAGAGACGTACTTTGTGGAGAAACCTTACCCAGCATTACTCAGTAGAAAACGTAGGTGTTGTGTTACTCATTACGGCTTTTCACCGTATCCCATCCACACGCATTTTAGCACGAATATTGACATTATTATACGATGCGAAATAATACATTTGAAGAAAGAGACCGTACATACATTGTGGGAATGAAAGATGCTAAATATAAGTAGACTTTCATCGATTCCATTTTTGACAAATTTAATTTTGCCCAATCAGTGATCGCTCTGGCATGCTTGCTAACCGTAAATATATTTTCATTCGAAGTGCACGGGTAAACTAAAATCCTACCATTCAAAATGGTAAGTTCTTAGACGGGATTTCAGACCCTTATATAATAAGCATGGCAGATACCACATTTTGAGAAAATCCGTCAGATCATCCTGATGTTGCATATAACTGCAATCAAAACTATAATTGAACATGAACGATCCATAATTCAACAAGTAAAATTTGCTGTCATATAAATTAGCTACGTATACAAATTAGCTATTAACACAGGTGAAGAAGGACTGGTATATCTTCTGCAAGCCCTAACCGATACGGTCACACAGTTTTTACCAGATATACTTTGTGTGACTGAAACATGGCTGGATGGGTCTATTATGGACAACGCTGTAAATATTGCGAACTATAATTTTGAAAGGAAAGACATCAATTTTATAGGATTACAAGGAGGGGCAATATACATTAGAACTGGACTATGTTACAAACCTCGATCAGATCTTGACGGTGTGAATTTGATGTGCCTATCCCTGGAAGTATCGAAGGGAAAGGCTGAACCGTTTATTTTAACAGCCCTCTACTGTCATCCTAGATCTGATTGTACTTTCTTCACATATCTGGAATCGCTTTTTCAGAAACTTGACTTCACCAACTCAAAGTGCTATGTCACAGGCGATTTTAACTTAGACTCTTTTAAGATTAAGGATAATGCTCAAACAGAAAATATTGATATTATAGCTAACGACTATGGCTTTGTACAGACTGTTAACCAACCTACTCGAATAATCTGAAACATGTATCGATCTGACATTCTCCAACTCTGATCCTAATTGCACCACTGGTGGAGTTAGTTTGTGTGGCGGATCACTTGATGAATTGTATTATTATTGGTAAAAAGGCGGTAAGAAATGAGCATTGACACATTTATGGGAGAAATAAAACAAAATGGATTATATTGCTCTTGTGAGTGCGCTACAATTAGTACCATGGCATATCATCGAAACCTTTGAGTTCCCTTATTGAAATTGCCGAGTGTTTTAATTCATTTTTTTATTGATGTGGGGAAAAAATTAGCTGACAAAATTTCATCTGTCGGGATATTCCCGGTCGACTATTTATACAGAATGTTTCCCTATCCTTTTCCATCATTTAATTTTAATTTGGTTAGTGAAGAAAATATTTTGAAACGGCTTGTGAGTTTATCACTCAAAAAAGCTAACGGGGCTTTTACCAATCCTCCTTTCTGAAAGTAGCAGCCCCGGGTATTTCCAGTCTGATCCTAATAATAAACAAATATCCGTCCGTCAGCCATATTCTCCAAGAATGGAAATCTGTACGGGTGTCGCCTATTCATAAGTCAAACGCAAAAACGGATCCCAACAATTTTTTTTTTTAAACTCTTAAAAGATTTTCGGAGAACAAATGTACGAATGCATTCAGGAACATGGCATATTGAATGATTCACAAGCTGGGTTCAGTAAAGGTCAGTCCACACAGACTAGCTTGCATAGGTTAGCGGAGTATTGTTACGAAAAAATCGACGAGGGTGAGCTCATATATATGGTTGCCCTGGACCACAGCATAATTCTTCTTTCCAACTTAAATTTCTATGGTTTTCGTTGTACGGATCTGTTTAAAAGCTTCTTGTATGACAGACAGCAAGTGACGATAGCAAATGATTTCATGTCTACGCCTCGAACTGTTAACATGGGTGTCCCACAGGGGTCGGTGTTAGGGCCCCTGTTATTCTTATTGTATATAACGATATTGCCAAAGAAAAAAATCCAGCCGGATTTATCTAATGTGTACACGTGACTACGTGCAAATAGATTATGCCTACATTTCGAGAAAACGAATGCTATGTTGATCGGCACACATTCTAAGAAAAGAAATACAGATACGAACCTGGAAATTACAACAAATATAAGGAAAGTGGGAAGAGGTGCCGACATACTGACATAGTCACATGACTTCACAGTATAGTCTTCCGGTTAACCTATTCTAAAGCACATACCAAGAGTCTAACGACTTGTGATATGTGTTGTACCTCAGGTACGCTTTTATTGTACCTGTTCATGTGGCAACTTGGATGATATGACCACACAGCCCCTAGCACCGGCATTAGATACAAATCTAGAGATCTATGATGGAAATACTCTGACAACTCGTATATTGGTAATTGGTGAGCTGTTTCCCTGTGACAACTCGTACACTGTGGATTGGTGAGCTGTATTGTCGTCAGATGAAAAGGACGGCATTTAACACAAAAGACTAGTCTGTAAGGCCCGATGTCGACCCAGCATCAACTTCCCACAAATGCCAACATATATCAAAGACCACGATGTCTGTACAGGGGCGGGCCTCGGGGACGAAACGTCCACCAGCAGAATCTCCCCATATACAGGTAAAAATTACAACTCATATAAGGGAAGTGAGAAGAGGTGCCGACATACTGACAGAGCCACATGATTTCACAGTATAGTCTGTCAGTTAACCTATTCTAAAGCACATACCAAGAATCAAACTATTCGTGATATGTGTTGTATCTCAGGTACGCTTTTATTGTACCTGTTCATGTGGCAACTTGGATGGCATGACCACACGGCTTTTAGCACCGGCATAAGCGGTATTAGATACAAATCTAGAGAGCTATGATGGAAATGACCCTATGTGAAAATGGTATTTCTCAACGTCAAAATATTAGATCTCTATGTCACCCTACTGAATCGACAAGTATGATTGTAGGTGAATGCACCAGTCCATGTGTCATGCGACCATGAGCTGTAGATTGGACCACCTCACATTGAAGCCGGATAACAGCTGCAATATTATAATTGAGGCAACATAGGATTGTATATCAGATATGTCGACAGTCCATGATAGCTACCATTTGTCTTGGCAACAGTCCATTTTGCGAATCATTGGATCAGACGATGTGCTCACCACCCTAAGTATGGTATGGGAGAACAAGAATGATTCATATATTCGGTTACAGGGTTAGTGGCCAAGGTTACACGGTTCACGTCAGTTCGGACTGACCGTATTTTGACCTACCATGGATTGTCGATCGGTCCAATGATGATACCATGGACTCTCGTAATATCAGACAGACAGAGAATAAACTATTAATGGTTCATATTCCTCACACACACAAGTGAAAGGAATCGAGAGATGAATGAGCCAGTGATACATGAGGCAGGTAGTAAGTTCCCACGTGTTCATTTTGTGCTCATTTCCTCACACTATAATTCGATGCTAATACCTACCATGGACTGTCCACCAACACCTAAAAACACCTCTCGCCGCAATAATGTTTCTGACAACTCGTATATTGGTAATTGGTGAGCTGTTTCCCTGTGACAACTCGTACACTGTGGATTGGTGAGCTGTATTGTCGTCAGATGAAAAGGACGGCATTTAACACAAAAGACTAGTCTGTAAGGCCCGATGTCCACCCAGCATCAACTTCCCACAAATGCCAACATATATCAAAGACCACGATGTCTGTACAGGGGCGGGCCTCGGGGACGAAACGTCCACCAGCAGAATCTCCCCATATACAGGTAAAAATTACAACACATATAAGGGAAGTGAGAAGAGGTGCCGACATACTGACAGAGCCACATGATTTCACAGTATAGTCTGTCAGTTAACCTATTCTAAAGCACATACCAAGAATCAAACTATTCGTGATATGTGTTGTATCTCAGGTACGTTTTTATTGTACCTGTTCATGTGGCAACTTGGATGGCATGACCACACGGCTTTTAGCACCGGCATAAGCGGTATTAGATACAAATCTAGAGAGCTATGATGGAAATGCCCTGAAATGACCCTATGTGAAAATGGTATTTCTCAACGTCAAAATATTAGATCTCTATGTCACCCTACTGAATCGACAAGTATGATTGTAGGTGAATGCACCAGTCACGTAGAACCGTTTTAATATCTTAGTGATACATATACTGTGTCATAACCAGTGCAATAATAGTATGTGCTGTTTTCATTAGTTTGTATCCTTATTTTGTTGTTTAACTATCTTTTGTTTTATCCCCTTAATGTATATATGAATATTATTTGTGATAAGATGAAAAACAGCTGCGCTGATTCTTATGCCAATAAACTGAAACTGAACTCAATAACAGTATTGTAAATCGTCGTTGAAATAAGCATCATAATATTTACACAAGCGGCATATATTTGTACCGGGGTGACATCATAAATAATCAGCGAGCAAACAGATGCTTAAATTTATCTGAGGGGGAACGCATATAACGAGACGAAGTCGGGGCGACAATTGGTCATCGGATTACATGGGCAGAGTACATGACTTACATCCGTGTTACATTACGGCTTTATCTGCCCTCTCGGGATCAACTGTCCACAATGAACTAGGAGTGTACACTTTGAAATATATAACGTGTTTAATGCTGAACATTATTCCCATTTTTTGGAGTTCAAACCTCCCAACTCGGAGATTCAGGCCGTATGGCAAGCCGTTTTACTTTTTATTCAGTATTTGGTGATATTATCAAATATTTGCTGATATCATGAAATGATTTACTGATATCATCAAATATTTGCTGATATCATCAAATATTTAATGATATCATCAAATATTTAATGATATCACCAAATCATTTGATGATATCAGCAATTGATTTGCTGATATCATCAAATGATTTGCTGATATCAGCAAATCAATTGATGATATCGTCAAAAACGCTTTATTTGTCGATATCAGCAAATGATTTGCTGATATCATCGTGATTTGATGTTATTAGCAATTGATTTGCTGATATCAGCAAATGTTTTGATGATATCAGCAAATACTTTATATTTGATGATATCATTAAATATGGTGGAAGGTCAAAGTATGAACCATAACATGGTTTACTTTTTATTCGGCATTTGCTGATATCATTAAATAATTGCTGATATTTTCATATGATTTGATGATATCATCAAATTATTTGCTGATATCATCAAATGATTTGCTGATATCACCAAATCAATCGATTTGCTGATATCACCAAATGATTTGATGATATCAGCAAATGGTTTGATGATATCAGCAAATCATTTGATGATATCAACAAATCATTTTATGATATCATCAAATCGAGTGATTTGCTGATATCAGCAAATCATTTGATGATATCATTAAATATGGCGGAACGTGAAAATAAGCCTAAATGTTAATGCCTGCTCCCTTCTCATCCTGTTGTTTGATAATTTATACCTTGTGATAAAGCTATCTACCGACAAATCATATGCAATATATATTACGGTACTTAAAGAACCAGACAATAACAATAAAACCTATCAAACCTATGGCATATACCTCACGCCAATCTTTACTAATAAATGACAAATAGAATCATGAATATAAAGGCATTCAAATAAATATACAGCAGGGAAGATAAACTTTTCCATCGCGGGTTATTGACTTGTAGACACAAATTCGTTAGATCTGCATTTGAATGTAAACGGGGTGAGGCAAAAGGGGATAATGATTTCGGGAAAGCCGGTCAGCATGGAGCATTGTATATTAAGGCAGAGCCGATTGTCGTGCTTCTTCACTGGTTAGCGTTTAGGGCAGGAGATAAGGCATAGCTATGGTGTTCCATTTGTGCCAATTTGATCTCGCGCGTCGACTTGCAAAAGTCGACGCGCGACGCGAAAAGTCGACGTCGCGTTTTGAAACGCGACGTTGCCCTTTCCGTCGCGCGTCGACTTTTACAATGTTAAAGACAAAGGCCAAAATTCGACGTCGTGTTTCAAAAGTCGACGTCGCCTTTTTATGGTGTTCTATTTGTGCCAATTTGATCTCGCGCGCCGACTTGCAAAAGTCGACGCACGACGCGCGACGCGAAAAGCCGACGTCGTGTTTTGAAACGCGACGTCGCCCTTTCCGTCGCGCGTCGTGCGTCGACTTTTACAATGTTAAACAGATGGGCCAAAACTCGACGTCGGGTTTCAAAAGTCGACGTCGCCTTTTGGCCTATCTCTTAGCATTGTAAAATTGATATCATCAAATGATTTGCTGATATAAGCAAATCACTCGATTTGATGATATCACCAAATGATTTGATGATATCATCAAATCGAGTGATTTGCTGATATCAGCAAATCATTTGATGATATCATTTAATATGGCGGAACGTGAAAATAAGCCTAAATGTTAATGCCTGCTCCCTTCTCATCCTGTTGTTTGATAATTTATACCTTGTGATAAAGCTATCTACCGACAAATCATATGCAATATATATTACGGTACTTAAAGAACCAGACAATAACAATAAAACCTATCAAACCTATGGCATATACTTCACGCCAATCTTTACTAATAAATGACAAATAAAATCATGAATATAAAGGCATTCAAATAAATATACAGCAGGGAAGATAAACTTTTCCATCGCGGGTTATTGACTTGTAGACACAAATTCGTTAGATCTGCATATGAGTATAAACGGGGTGAGACAAAAGGGGACAATGATTTCGGAAAAGCCGGTCAGCATGGAGCATTGT